>CALNHX010002446.1:151243-178479 GCA_940337035.1 Agriotes lineatus
GAGCCGAGTACAGGGCTAAAGACCATCGCAATATGTCATATCCTGCTGATCTGCGATAACTATTTGATCATCTGCAAACAGTATTGTATATATCGGGCTTTCACCCAGCCATACTCCCATCGGACTTCATTTTCTGATCCAATGTTTTAAGGCGGCACACGGGTAAATTTTAAAGAGGGTTGGGGAGAGGCATCATCCCTGCTTTACTCCTATCGAAGGCGAGAAAGGTAAAGAGATTTGATTACCGACTTTTACAACAGGTTGGTTTTCTCTGTATAGTGTTTTTACTACGTTTATGTATACTTTGTTTATGCCTGCTTGTTCTAAGGTAATCCATAGTTTTTGAAGAGGGACGGAATCAAACGCTTTTCTTAAATCTATAAACGTAACATGGAGTTCTCTAACTTTTGCCAGATTCTTCTCTGCTAAGTGTCTTAAAGTAAATAAATTATCTGTACACGATCTTCCCGGTCTAAAACCGCTTTGTTCTTCTATTTCCTTAGCTTCTTTCTCTATCCTGGCTTTAAGGACTCTTCCATATAATCTTCCAACGGACGACGTTACGCTTATTCCTCTATAGTTCCCACAATCGTTTCTGTTTCCTTTTTTGTAAATCGAATTTATATGAGAAATTTTCAATCCGTTGGTATGTTTTCCCCATTTAGGCATTTATTAAATATATTGCAGATTATTTCTAACGCTCTTGTGGTGGCATGTTTCAATAGCTCGATAGGCAGATCGCCTGGCCCTGGTGCTTTATTATTTTTCATTCTTTTAAGAGCTTTCTTTAACTCTTCTACGGTAATTTGTTCTATTTAACTTTCCTCTACTTCCTCCGCATCAAGTTGTGTATCCAAAAATTCTATTCGATTCTCTGTCAGTAGTTCATTATAGTAGTCTTTTCATGACTCCGTTTTTATTGGATTGATTCTTTTTTCTTCGTTTGTATCTTTTCTTAAGCTGTTTATAGTTTTCCAAGCTTCTCTGGACCTAGATCCTCCTATCATTTTTTAACTATGTATCTATATCGGTTATATTGTTTACGATCCTCTTCCTCCTTTGTGGCCAGGTATTTAAGATACTACCTTTTCTTTTCTTCTAGCAACTCGATTAGTTCGTCTGTCCACCAGAAGTTTTTTGGTCTTTTTTCTCTTGTTGCAAGGGCTTCCGTTGCTGTTTTATGTAATTTTTCTTTTAATTTTTCATACATTTCTTCCGGCGTGCCCGTTATGTCTTCTTCTAATTTTTGTGCTAGTCGTATTTTGTAGAGCTAGTGGATTCATTCTTTAGGCTATCTAGATTGTAGACTTTAGCTCTCTCTGTCCCCCCATCCTGTTTGTCTTCCACTGTTTGCTTGTTATATTTTATTTCTATAGGTGACTTAACTAGCAAATGGTCTGACCCACATTCCGCTCCTCTCCACAGTTTCACGTCAAATAGTCTTATATATGAGTTTTGTTTTATTACAATATAATCTAATATAGATCTCAAGTTTTTTGTTTTTTGGATCCATGTATATGGATTGGGTTCCAATTTACTATACTTGCATTCAATTTCTTTTTTATTGCCACGATCACGCCAGCTTTTGCTCTCTTTGCTTTCTCTACTCCACTCCAAAAGTATATGTACTCATCTGTGTATTTGTTTCCTTGCCCTTTCTTTTTTGTTTCGCTGAGTACTGCAATGTCAATATTGTATGTGTGGAGTTCTCTAAAAACGTGTTCTTCTTTTGTGCTTAAACCTTGAATGTTCCAGCATCCTGTATTCATTTTCCGTTTTCTTTGCCTGTGTCGTTTTCCGTGTAATCCGTCCAAGTTCCGAGGCTGTGCTTTTGGATTTTTAGCAAATTAGTTATTTCTAACTCTTTTTTCCAGGAACAGGGGGGCTAGCCCTGCGTCCCAACCTCCAGCTTGGAGGACCAGGCCAGTTTTTTTTTTCACGCTGGATATTTTATTTTTCCACTACCCTCCGACACTGCTGGATTGCAGTGCCGGCGAGCTTTCCCCAATTCCCATGGGGACGCACCCGATGGAGGTACGTGGCAAATCCCCACACGGAACACTTAGATTTAAATTATTTATTCCCGCTGTTTTTTTTTTAAGTTTAACACTCTGTATCTCAGAAACAAAGCATTTCCGGGCCTATGTTTATTAGGACTTTTTTGTTTCTTTTTGACCAAAGAACACGCCAGTGCATTATTATGCAATCTATGCGAAACACCTTTCATACTTATCATATTGTAATTATATTTTATAATAAGCAGCGTCTTTTTAAATATAATCGGATTATTGCAACATATACAATTTTGTAAGAATATATCACTTCATTTTATACTGATATTTTGGTCTTTTTCCTCAGTGTAGAAAGGCTTAGAATTAAGCAAGTAAGTAATTAAAAAAGGATTTAAAGGGGCCAATGCTGATTATCGTCTATTAGAAAGTCAAATTATTTTTGCCTAATAAGTTATACGCTAACCAATCCGCACTAAAAAGTCAACTCAAGTTTTGGAAAACACTACAATAAAATGCATAGGTTTGCTAATTAGGTACACTAATTTAGTATACAGATTGGTGGCGGAAAATGTGAACACAGGTAATCAAATTTCCTAGAATGGAAATAGACATATGCGATTAACATATAGTATCCGTAGAATCAAGGTGTTGTGTTTTTAGAAAACACTGAATTCTAGGATACTAGATTTTAATCGCATATGTCTATTTCTCTCTAACGCATACAAAACCCATAAACTATATTCTAACTCGTTTAACTGCCTATGTTCACATTATCCACCACCAATCTGTATATGTTTATTAATACAAAGGAGTTAACCACAAAAATATACAACAATAATATATGAAAACAATTAGAATATAGCGTTGTGTATTTTAAAAGTGCTCTGGACTCATAAGAGAATTAAAGTATTTCAAAATCTACAGTTACACTCACTCTGCTAGCGGCAATTAAGCCATCGACTTGCTTTGGACATTAAATGTCAAGGCCTCGGTAGATAATTAGTGTCATTTTTGTACGCACCCAGTCATAACACTGTTGTCAAAACATTACATGGCAAGGAGATTTTCCACAAAGAATTTGGACGCGTAATCTCAATATTTACGTTGTATGGTAATGACTCATGTCCTAATCAAAAGTTCTAGCTTGATTGTAGTAGTTTGTCTGCATATCGTATCATCCAATCTTGATCTTCGGAAAGCGAAGCGTTGTTTGGAAAGAAGTACATTCACAAAATGACCAGCCTGTTTTCACAAACTGTTATCTGGTTTCCCAACATTTGCCATTAGGTTTGGATATATATGCCCACAGACTGGAACTTATCAGACTCTGATAGTTTCCAGTGCAGTTAGGTAGTTGTCCATAAAATGAAACAAATATTTTTAGCGGTGTTGTGTGTCGTTGTGATCCATGGTAGCCTTGCACATCGATACGCCTTGGGGCACTGCCCCCAGATCGATCATGTACCAAGCTTCAACATATCTGCAGTAAGATGTTTCAAGCTTAATTAATTGTTCTTTTTTATTATATTTTCTTTTATTGTTAGGTGCCCGGATTATTATATTACCTCTTTAATACAACACTAACACATTGTTATGCAGCATTAGTAATTTTAAGTGCATCTACTTTTTATTATATCTTAATTACAATGGTTGAAAGCTAGCAACACCTGTGCATTGACTAGTGTTTGATACAAAACAAAGCTCTTGGCAATATTATTTGCTCGATTTGAATCTTCTTTGATATTGATACAAGATAAATAGTTTTTTATTCTTCGTGTGTTCTAATGTTAAAACTTGTTTAGTTGTGATTTTGTTAATAGTTTTGTATTTTTTGTTCCTCTATTGCGCAACTCTATGTTGTACTAGTTGTATCAGTGTTGATTAAACATTGCTTAAGCACTTTTGATTCTTGCAACATCGTGAAATCAACGAAAACCATCTATAATTTCGAAACAAAATTTTCTGAAAGCAGCTGCCTAAAAGTGAAAACCTAAAAACATGGATATCTTTAAGAAAACAAACCAAGAATATTCAAAACGTTTAATTCAAGTTTAAAAGAGACTAAAATCAAATAATTCCTACCTTCTGCCCTACTCTTGAGTACATACCCCACATACTTTTCTAATTACAGATGTATTACCTCCTTTTCAGTTTCTAGGTCGTTGGTATGTGATCCAGAAATCCACCCTCACAACCAAACCTTGTCTTACGTACAACATCGAGGCCGGAGAACACGAAGGCCACTACAAAGTCACGGAAATCACACAACGCCATAAGTTTCTATCGAGTGCGCTTAGGGAAGCTCGCACCACAAACCTTCTGACAATTCCTGATCCTTCGACGCCAGCACTGATGGCCCTCCGAGCCCCTTTAAGTGAGTCTATCTAATGTTTGACCAGTAACAGCCACTTATTCCCTTGAATTTCAGCTCTAAAATCAGCTACTGTCACAGTGTTCAGGGCAAGTAAAGATTACCTAGCACTCTTCACCTGCAAAAAGTGGCTGGTAGGTCACAGGTGGTCTGCAGAAATTCTCTCGAGGGCTCCTACTTTGAAAATGAGCATTGTGGACGAGGTATAGGTTGTGTATGTCCTGTAAATTTTGTAATTCATGAACGGTTTCTGTTTAGATTGGGGCATGGCTTGCCACCTATGGGATTGATCCTTCTCACTTAACTGCTATACAACAAGATGGCTGTGTGCTGCGTAATATTGATCAGGAAGATGATATCCAGTCTGCAAATAACGTGGATGACCCTTATTTATTACCGGCTGATGTTATTAGATAAAAAATGTCTTGTCTTTTATTGTTGACAATAATACCATTGCTATTTATTTGTATTATTTAATAAACTGTGTGACAACGTAAGAGTAGTGCTGTAAAAATGTAAATTTATACAACTAGTACAGTTACTTTTCCTATGTGCTTTCAATCTTTCAATCAGGTATATTTCATACTGGAGAATAAATCTAAGTTTAATCATTGTGTTTTTAAGGAAATTAATAAGATTACTGCTTTTTAGTTAAACGTCATATATATGGCAGCACCATTAACAAAATTATCTATTTGCAATGTAGTTTCATTCTTCAAACAAGCAACTGTCAGTCGGTCTGTTATGTAGCTTGTATTTGATAGTCGGCGCAGAAAAGGCTTACAACGATTTTCCTAAGATTAGATAAATTTTGTGAATGGAAAAACAGCTACCCATATCAAAGCCAAGTTAAACGCAATTCTTAGCCAGCATGTACCGTCGTTTATGGCGGCTCACACATGAATTGTCTAATTTAAACGTAACGTAGCGAGCTATGAAGACAAATTACCTGACACAGTGAATGCCTCAATGAGTGACTACCGCCGAAGTGATCGAAACAATTCACAAAATCGTTTTGTTCGAGCATAGAATGAAAGTTATAGAAATAAGAAGAAGATAAATATCTTAGCTGAACATGTTCACAAACCAATACACTTGAAGAAGCTGTCGCATTTCCTTACATCGGGCCTAAAACGTGTGCGAACTGATATTTCCTTCAAAAGTTTGGAGCGTTTCAAACCAAACCCGAACTGTTGATGAGACGTGGGTCCAGCACTACACGTCTGCGATAAAGGAACAGTCAAACCGTGGACATAGCGAACCAACGCTGATACGAGTCATCGCCATTGGTTTTTGCGATGTGTAGGGGATCATTTTCATCAACTATCTTGTAAAAGAAGAAAATCACTAGCGAGTATGACAGTTTATCGCAATGGTTTATCAACGATGAAGAACAAATCATAGCATTTGTGTAAAAAAAAGCGCTATTTTACCAAGGCAACGCATCAGTTCACACATCAGCAGTTGTAATGGTCAAAATCCACGACTTGAGGTTCATATTGCTACCGCATCCACCCACAAAGAGAAGATTTTTTCTGGTAATAATGAAGTAATCTACGGTGTGAATGACTATTTTGAAGAGCTCAACAAATCGTGTGTTGAGCCAACAATGGCTTGTTTAAAAATAAATAAAATTCAACCTGAATATAATCATTTCTAATACGATTAGTCAAAGTTGTGTGGATTATTGTTACTGTGGTATCACGAATGTTCATTGTGCTTCGATATGAGTAGTAATACCACCTCAAAAATAAGTCACGTAACTTTGGCTAAGAATGGTATTCTACACTACAAACTGCAAAATATTAGAACACGAACGTTTCGGAAGATCAATCTACTTCCGTTTTCAACAAATAACTAATTAAATTAAAGTTAACTATGTGGCTTTTTTTACTTAACAAGATATATAATCTGTAAACGAAACACAAATGCATTGGAATTTATGGTAAGAATAATCGACAAATAGATATGCGCTATTAATACTAGCTCAACATAGTCCACGAGCTCGATGTTTACTCTACACGCAATGTTTAAATGCCGCACATAAGTGCGTTGAATGCGGTCCTGACTCGTTGCAATTCTAGAATTCAGCTGACGCAATACGTCCACAGGATGAGGTTCGGGTTCTGCGAATTCAGCAAGTACGCACAAGTAGCCTTTTGGCGCGTAATTGTTGCACAATGCGTGGTAACAACAGTTAATTAATTATTGCGGCTTTATTTTCACAATCTTCCTGGGCCGTACATTCACTCGTGCAGTGTAATTACAGTAACCAACCTTGCATTTTTTAGTTGCACAGAGTCTTGGAGTTCCGCTCTGGGGTGTTGACAAAGTCGACTGGCTTCCTTGAAGCTCGAACGGCAGCCTGAATAGTCGCTTCTGACTATGAACGGCAGCTGAACCTGAGAGATGCTTCCCCAAGCTCTTATGATTCACGTGGCGTTCCTTGTTGCTTGGACGACACGCACTGGTCGCTTCTTAGCACGCGACTGCCTTCGAGTTTTTCCCCTTGGGCACCACTGGCTTTATTGTTCATGCTGTGTCGCCTACAGTTAGCTGTGTTGCCATGTACAGAAAAGGCACTCGCGGAAAAATGCGTTTTAAGCTAATTGATACATCCTGAAAAATATGGTTCAGTTTTATTACTAGCAGGATAATGTTCAAATACCAAAGCTATGAAATATATAGGGTGACACAAATCGGTCGTTACCGAACCTAGCTTATTTTACGGGAAATGTGAAAAGAGCAACTCACTTCTCCAATAAATAGATATTTACTGTTTCACGATATTGATTTTTTAGTGCATATAGATATTTATAAACGAATCCCTTACAGCGACTCCAAGAAAGAAATCAGTTATGTTCTAAATATTTTTAATAGCATTAAATAACGTTTAGAATTTACCATCGGGACCGACGAGACTAGAAAACTTTCCTTTTATAATTATTAGTCTTAGGTAAAACGCCGGCTTGATTTTTGATCTAGTGAAAAACTATTAGTTCTAACACAATTTTAAATTTCAACTCCGCACACCCTATGCATCACAAAATCAATATTATTAAACACCAATCTAAACAATATTGTAAAATCAAGCCGTCGCAGTTTTCATGAAAAACTACTGAGAATCTATTTGATATTTTAATTTGCCACAATTATTGCAAAACATTAACTACAATATAATTTACATCCACTCTCTCACAGTCCAAAAGAACTCTCAACCACGGATCCCACTAATTATAATTTTCCAAAATGTTTCGTATTTTGGAGTGTCGACCAAATCACTAAGTCCTTAGAACTTCGAAGGCTTTTATTGCCCACTACAACACTAAAATTGTAAGAAACATTCTTTTTCAAAAACAAAAAAACGTCTACATTAAATCAGAGAAACCTTATTTCTAAATATCCTGTCAGGACTATACAGCGGGTTGCTTTGTTACGGCTATTGGATATTAGTTGAGCGTATTTTGGCGTTAGCCTATATTTTCTTACCTGAGCTGCTCTAAACGCACTTAATTACAAGAATACGAAGATAAGAGGGATATGATTTCAAGGTTCCGATATGATCATCGCAGATAGCAATTTTGCTTATGATCAGGAGCGTTAACTGCATTTGCTCGGCGAGTTGTGAGTACTGTATTTTAGTAGTAATAATTTTTTGAAATAATTGAATCATTTAAATGGTTCAATTGGAGTGCTTACTTATTTGTTGACTTTGTCGTATTTCGAAATTGTTCATCCCACATTGTTTGACGAGATTCGTAGTAGTGTGAATCTGCTTTGCTAATCTGTGAGGTTAGCTGCGTACGATGTAAATCGGTGCTGTAGTAATTTCCTAGTTCTGATCAGGCATTCTAGTGTTATTGCGTCACAGTTGTGTTGGTATTAGACTAGTTTTGGTTTGATTGCGTAGAAAAAATAAACATATATAACAACTGTACAAAAGCAAACGATTATCGAGACTTTGTGAAATTTGATGTCGCCTCAACTTAAATGATGGATCTGTGTATCGACTAAAAGTAGCTGCTTATTCATTATAGTTCTCGATTAGTATCTGTGGATCGTTTCGAGATAAACACCAAGACGATGAAATTGAATCAATTCAGCCATGTGATTGTCCTATTGCGCTTTGCAATTTCATTCTAATATTTGGGTCAACCTTCGGATTATTCGACGTAGAACTAGAAAAAAACACTGTCAGGACATTTTTACATTGTACATTCGTACGGCTAACTAACCTATTTTTTAAATTTCGACCCCTCTTGTATATGCGTTTTTCGTATTATTCCTCCTGAATATAAGCATATCGAACGCACACCTCTGGGTCGTTTACTTACAGCTATCGGATATAAAAGGCACTCGTTTGTAGTAGCTTGTTTGCAATTCGTAGGCACGCTAGGTTACAAATATCGATATCTGCAAGCCGCGTTCTAGAACGTTCCGCGACATAAATTTAACAAACAACGGCCATGGGTACTACTCGGCTGCCCCGTTTCTTTATTGATCGCGCGCCGGTCTGGCACGGTTTTATTAGCAGTTGGCATCCTCATCTGCAAGCGGACGGTTGGTTTGTGAAGTGGAGTCCTCTCGAGGTGCGCCCTTCTGGCTGCACTTGCGAGGGTGTTTAACGCCTTGTGCTATTCGGTCTGTGTGCGCAAATGCCATGGTTTAGAGTGTTATTAGGACTCCGTCGTTTCAAAACATTTGGCCGTCCATTACGCATCTTACTGTGTTAACGTGAGTGGCTGTTTGGGGAGGGGTTCAATTACCGTAAGCCTTTTGAGTTTCCAATTTGCCGCGGTGCCGGCAAACTCCTAATTTCGTCGATAGACGGATTACTTTGTAGGGGGACTCATTAGCAGTGTTTTGTGTTGTCGTTCTGCCTTTTCGTGCAAACTTCGCATTGCGTCTCGTATTAGAGGATAAAGCCCCATGTGCCCAGCTCCCGCAGCCCGTCGAGTTGTTTGTAGTATTTTTCTTTCAGTCTTGTTTCCTGCAGTATTTGGATACCGCAGCCGTCACAGCAGCTCAGGGCATCGGTTGCCGCACAGCCAGACTCCTTACAGGTATCGTTTGTATTGCTTACTAGGGTTTAATGTGCCGTTTAACCTATATACAGTGTGCTTCATCAAAATATCGGACAGTTGGTGTAGCGTCTCGGTTATTTAGCCTTCGTTGTGTACTTTTTGTAATCGTCAAACCGTTACAGTGGTGTTTCTGTCATTAGCATTCATTTACCATCACTTAATCTAGTTTCATGTCGCCCTTTATCACCGCTATTTGTCTAGAGTTTACTATTCATATCGTTTTACGAAATTATTGTCGATTTACCGAATCTATGTCAATAGTTCTAAAACGTGTCATATTAGATAACTGTGTTGTTCTTTGCTATTGTGCATGAGATTTGTGTGTTATATTTTACAGTTGTAAGAGGAGTTTGACCAGTTGCTCAGTGTGTGGATTTTAAAAATGTAGATCCGCTAAACCGGCTAGCTGTCCAGATTACTGCCAAGTTTACAGTTAAAAGGTGAATTCATATGCTTCCCTGTTCCTCAGTGAGTTTACTGTGCATTCCGTTTATCGTGATAGAATTGTGGTGGCGCTCAATTAATTTAGATCTGTTTACCGTTCATTAGGCCATTACCCTTGTGTTATCTCGTGTTGGACCACCCCTCGTCCACTGTATATTAGCCGTTCCTCTTGTTATGGGCTGGGCAGCGATCCTATGTGAGTTGCATTCCCGATTTTGTGAGATATTGTACGCGCTAGTCGTCTAGCTTTTTGTGGCTTTCGTAAATACCGTTATGAGCTGGCGCGTTATCGTAAATGTCGTTTTAGCCTATAACAACACGTTTAAAAAGTCGTCCAATACCTCGACTAAGATGTGTGATAATGACATCTTTATTGCAGGTCTTTTTCTTTGTATTTTTTTAGGGTAGTATTGTATTCGATTTATTTAGTCTCTTTTCTGTGCTGTTCTGCACGGTTTATTTTGATCCTCAAAGATTTGCGTGTGCTATGTTTCTGCGTCGTCCGGTACAGAACCGGTGAAAAATCAAGACCATCTACACTGAAGGCGACATACAAGCTATTAATTTATTTATGTTACTTAAATATTTGGTCACAATTAGAATGTATTAAGGTGATGTGAAAAATCACTTTCCTTTGCCGGACTTAGTGAGGCAGTAATGTTCAATATATATTTCCTACATACTTTTCATCTGAACTATTTGGGTGTATGTTAAACCTATATCGATAATTACCAATTACTGTGGTGAGCGCCTCGTCGTTATCGCGTTGCGAATTTATTATGTACTGTTAAATGACATAAATTTAAATTACATATACATATGTATATAGATATATTAGTACGAGAAACTGCCTTTTTTGTACATAAAATAATAATATAGTTCTTAGTTTAATTGTGCCATATTTATGTCTTGTTTTTGCCATTAAAGGTATAGCTTATCAGTTCGTCCAATTTAGATTTGCGAATTGTTGATTATTTACACTGGTGGCGTCTATATTTAGTTATAGGTATTCAGTTTAGTGTTAACCCACTCCCTGCTACCGGAGTTTCGTTAACGAGCCCCATTGAACGCAATGGTCACGGGACCATTTTGGGTATTCACAATTCGCTATCTGGTTGCTTTAAACGGTGTTATGATCATTGGTTTAGTTTGGTGTTATTAATTGTTAGAGCGTTTAACGGTGTTACAGGTTTTTCAAACTTGATAAGTCTAATAAATACTGAAATGCATAAAATTTATCGCGGGGCATTAATTAATTTGAGGTTGTGATAAATTTGGTGGCTGTAACCAGTATAGCGCCTTTAGTATCTTTTGTGTAAATTATAAGTTTCAAGACTTGCTTGGTATTCCATCTGTTTAGATAACAAACTTGTCCCGTTAATAGTCAGTTTGTGTAGGCCACTCGTTTGTCATACAGGGCCATTTTTGGGTATTCTCAATTAGCTATCTGACTTGCTCTGAAAAGGCCTGCTACTCGTACTGAACAAACTAAACCAAATTTTATGTGTGATTTCTTCGACTTGTATGAGAAAACACTAAAGAAGTTGGCTCAATTTTCAACTTGGAGGAAACTTCTATTGCTCATGATTAGGGTCCGGGCAGATTTAATGATAACACAATAAATTCACAAAACTGCAATGGCTGTCTAAACCAAACTTTGAATTAAAATCTATAAAACATATGTAAACTTACAACAGTTTTAATATTTTGGATATCCCTATACAATATGCGGAAACATTTCGACCTGTGCAGTTGACCAGCTGAAGCGTGACTATCATTGTGTAGTATTAGAGCAACCATGACATAGTTGATACGCTGCAGCACATGCAGTTATGCTGGCTTTTTAAATTAAGATATTAAATTAGAAGCGTGCGAGTGGAGTTTTATTATCTTTTGATAGAAAGCAATAAGGCATATGTATTTATTACGAGGATTGTTCAATAGAAACACGTTTGGATCGAATAGGTACGACTTGATCATCATGGCACTTGCATGCCTCTATTGAAATTGTTTATTGGCGTGTTAGTGAGGTGTCTGACAAATTTCTTTACGATTGTTTATAGAGCTAGGTAAGGTGTTTACTCATATATCTAATACTTACTATATTGCTAGCGGCTATGAGTGGGAAACTGACCAAGGAAGTGAGACAGACAACCAACTCTTTAATGTATAATGGTGAGCTATGCGCAAGCGCGGCGGCGTCGTCCGGCCAATGGGGAAGTGGTCAAGTTTAAAATTCGCTTCTAAAGGCGGAGTTCGAATTCTCACGCATGCGCACGAGACGCGTTATACTCTAAGTGAGACTATGTCGGCGCCGTAATGTTTTCTGACGTTTCCCGGCCCTACTAGCAATATATGTGTATTATATATATATGTGTTTACTATAGAAAATGCGTCCAAAAGCAATATGCGTACTATTATTTAATTTTTATCCGGTGAAGGACGTTAACCATTAGAAATCCATGAGAGAATGAAAGCTGTCAATGGTGACTTATTCTCACACGGCAGTGATTTAGTGATGCAGAACATTTCGACAAGGAAGAGATTCGACCAAAGACTCGGCCCGTCATGACATGTTCAAGTTGCAACTACAGATGAAAATGTGAGGCGTTTGGAAACCGCTCTACGTGCAAATTGACGCATTAAAGTCAAATAATTTTCTAAAATAATGAGCATCAGCATGGATAATGTTCATTTCATTATTTATACTCTTATTACCACACAGTTCATGTCCTTGATCCACTAAAACTATCACCTAAGAGGTAGTGATTCATTTCGAACGCTGAAATGCAGACTGCCGTTAGAGAATATTTTTATCAACAGCAGCCAGAATTTTACCAGCAGGGAATCTGTTCATTAGTGAAACAGTGTGAGTCATACCTTAATGTTAATAAAGATTTTTTTAAATAGAGTTAATAGAAATTATGCTACAGGATTCAAAAGTGTTTCTATTGAACAATCCTCATATCCTACTATTAAGATAATGAGACCTCTCAACAAACTGAACTGAACAAAAAACTGAAGATTGCGTAATTGTTACATATAACACGAAAAGAAGTATGAAGAGATGTGTACGAATGATTTTTGATTTAACAGCTGATTCTGCCACTGTTAAATTTGTAAAACAATATAAATGCATTTTCGTGTGGTCAGATGAAGAAGACGTATACCAAACCGCTTGAATATATACAGGGTGTTTCCTAAATAAGTAATCAAACTTAAATGTGGTAATCTGTGGCTTATTTTAAGAAGAAACGTTTCTATAAACATGTTTCCTAAATTGCTTCAGTTTCAAAATACAGGGGTCAAAGAAGCGGGAACAAAATAGAAAATTAAGGAAATTTTGAAAACGACTAGATATTTTATGCTTACATGTAGTACTAAGAGCCACTTTTCAGTATCATTTAAAAAATTTCAGGTGCGTGCATGTGGGTAATCATATTACATTTTTTTAATTAGAAAATTACATGCCACTGGTTATTCTTCAACTTGCATAATTTTTTTTAAACTCTCAAACAAAAACTCTCCAAAAACTACCCCTCATCTTTTTCATAGTTTGTTAGCCGTTATCGAGTTAAAATAAAAATCGTAAATAAATCACAAGTATGTATTTCATCGCAGTTAAACATGTTTATGTCTGTTGATCAAGACACCTGCTTTTCACACTTGCTTAAACAACTGAACAACGTCACTTGCATTAATCTAGTATTTTCAAGTTTTGGTTAACCATTGTGAATTTCGTTAATTTTCAATTTTGTTTCCGCTTCTTTTGAAAACGAAGCAATTTTGGAAACAGGTTTACAGGAAATTTTTGTTTTTAAAATAAGCCATAGAATACCACCTTTAAGTTTGATTACTTACCTAGGAAATACTCTGTATGTAAGGTCATTGCAAAACCAAAAGAGGCCAGTTAATAGTTTCTACCTTGTTTGACGGACTTTTTGTTAATTATTGTTCCGTTTATGCGGTGCTACCGCGTAAAGGATGTTATCATAATTTATTTTTAAGTTGTTAATGCTTCTTTTTCCTCACAGTTTCTAGTTTTGTTTTTCTGTCTTTTGAGACTGAATTTTTCAAGAATTTCAGTTATTTGCAAGTATAAATAAAGTATTGGCTAAATTTAAAAAATATTTATTAAAAAACATAACATGGTTAAATATACTGTGTTGGCTAACAGCGTGGTGTTTTTCTTTACTTTTAATTATTAGTTTGCCACACTTTGGGGCGTCATTAATATGCACTGGATACACTTTGCTGTGCCTTAAATTTGTACTGAACCTTCAAGTATTGATATTGATCAGTTTTTAAATTTTTTTAAATATTATGTCAATAATTACTATTAGAGATAGTTCCTCAAAACTCAACAGGGGTGAATTCTTTTATCTATGTACTTGTTTTTTGTTGATTGATTTTCTAATATTTTAAATCTCATTTGCATCATAAGTCACAATACTTATGTTAACCAAACGTCATAAACCGATTTGAAATTCATATGACAAATACAGATTGTTTCCCTATTACACAACAATATTAAAAACACAGGAAGTAATTCTTTGATAACTAATTCGCTTATATAGTATTTTATTTGCCTTTTTCTAGTAATTACCTTTCAATTGATCTCCACAACGTTCAGGATGTAAACCAACCTGCTCTTCTCTGCCTACTGATATAATCTCTGACGTACCTTCTCGCAATGCAAAGGCCCCTCCTATAGATAAGACGTCTCCAACTGTCCCAAATCAGTAACTCTAACCTTCCCACAGAATATAGCCAACCGACCAAATCTGCAGATACTGGTTTCCTTTACTGCTGCTGCCAAACTTCCTGGAACGTGCCCTCTAACTGATGGTGCTCCTCTGGAACTCTCCCTTATCACTGAACATCTCGATGTAATCCAATTCAATTAATGTCTCACATTAAATGTATTTTTCCAATAAACTTGACTTCATATTCTTCTCCAGTTATTCACTTCTATAGATTAATTCTGCCTGCTTATTATTTTAACCACATACTTGTAACCATTCTTAGTTTTATATCTGTTATTCTACTTATATGTTTAAATCTTCTTATATCTTTAACCTTCCTTACCCTTTTATTTTCCAAACAGATTTTATAATAAAATAGGGTTCATTTTCAATACTTTTAAGTACTCCAAGTCATTTTCGTTACATTTTTTACAAGTTGTTATTATCAATAATTAGAAACAAATTTTTTAACTACCTCATTTTCCATTTTATACACTCGAGTCTTATCTATTTGAGTTAAATCTACTAAAATTTTATTTTATTTCAAATTAAGCAGTTGTCATTCGTTTTCAAACTGTAATTTATGCAATATTATTTTGTTTTCAAATCCACCTGTTTTTCAATAGCTATTTTTCATTCACATTTTTACCTTATCTCTGAATAAATGCAATTATTTATTAACCAATTGTAATCCCTTTAATTTTAATAAATTTGATTCTAACTACATTAAGGTTGTATCATAACAATACATATACTATATACTACATAGTAACACATACATAATGCTTACATAAAAATAAAACTCTAAAAAATCTGACTCGGACACAAATACATAGGTAAATATATTTTCTGGCTTTTTTCAGAAAGCAGACTTATTATGTACTGTTTGAGGCTATGAATTGAGTATGATTTCACATTGAGCCAAAAAATGCTGGGTGTTCATATACAAATACTACGCGGTCTAAGCCGAAATTCTATGCTAAGGAGAATAAGCAGACTTATTATTTTATCATAATTTAAATTACTGACAATTTCATGTTCGATGAAGATTAATGCCAAACCAGTTAAACGTTCCTGCGACATATATGATCTGAAATAATTTTCGATATTTTTTAATTTCGAAAAACTTCGTTCCCCAGAAGCATGGGTAAAGTGAATAAGATTCTAAGAGATATTACTAATTAGGGAAAGTGTTTTCTAAATTCTTCTCTGTTATGTACTTAAGAGTATTTAAAGGATTATTAGTTTCAAGTTTGTTTGACCCAATCAAAGTCATAAATAATGAGAGCAGCTCATCTTTAAGCTCCAAACCGTTTATGTCACTGTTTAAACTATCAGTATCGGATAAGTATGTACGCATATTTTGTAGAAGACATACCGCGTGGCGCTTTATTCACGAAAAAATTGGGTGTTGGGTACACAAATAAAGTTTGTTCTGCATAAAACTTAAGGTAGAGCTTGCTTCCACATAAATAGAGTGATATTTCTGGTTTAAGAATAAAATAAATCGAAAATATTGACGTCTTTAAGTCGTACATTATATATACTAGCTCTACTCCCATATCATATAATAAAAAATAATATAATATTTTGTTAAGAAAAATAGCTGCCCCCCCCCCCCCCCCCCCCCGGTGCGGCCGCACTCTCGCACCTGCTGTAACGACGACCCTGACACTCACCTTCTGCAAAAATGTATTTCACGCAGATCTTCTTATTTCACAATAGTACAAATACATTCACTTATAATACCATGAGTAGTCAAAGTTATGTCGACTATTTTTGCGGTGGTGTCACGAATGTCCATTGCGCTTTGGTATGATTAGGACGAGTCCTAATCCCAAGCGCAATGGACATGAGTAGTGATACCACCGCAAAAATAATCTACTTAACTTTGACTAAGAATGGTATTCGAGGGACTATTTAATGAACCAAATTACTTTTCAAATTAGCTTTCAGTAAATCTAGCAACAAACTACGCAATTTCTATAGTAACAGAACACTAATATTGACTTTTTCTAATAAAAATCACATTTGTTTAAAATAGTCACTTGAATACCTTCTAGGAAGATATATCCACTGATATTTTTTTGATTGGTCAAGAAACGTCATAATTCTGGAATTTCATTGGTCACTTTTTGACAGATTTCAGGTGAATTGAATAGTCAAAGTTATTTTCAACTAGGCCAATCAGCTCTTATCTTTGTTTATTCGTTATATATGAATTGAGTATGACTTCACACTTACAATTACATCGTATTCAATGATAAGGAAAACAAACAAAATATTATAATTGAAAATCAAATTCACAAAATAGAAAGTTCAAATATTAATTAAATTTCAAAAATCCAGGTACCCAAATTATACTATTATTTAGAAAATATCTACTTATTACACATATCTAAAGTATGATATATATTATTTATATTATTTTCATCTAGTATAGCCATGGAATAGTTCATAATTTATGAATGCAACTAACTACGTTTCTACCTAATGTCAAAATTTGATATTTGCTTGTAAATGAGTTATAGTTGCATTCATAAATTAGGAATTATTCCAAGGCCATAGATAAAAATAATTATTGATCATACTATATTTAAATTACACAAATAGTATAAACACTAAATCTTTATCCATTGTACATATTAATCAAATTTATTAATTACGTCAAGTGACACGTTTGCAATTCATACGTCAAAGTAAATTATTATTGACAAATGTCACTGATCTCCTCTGTAGTCCCACTTACCTTGCATTCCTCCAACTTCTTTGAAGCTTTAATACTCTTGTGTGGTTCTCAGCAAAATCCTACTTGCTGAAACCTTTCACCTACTGTGGAGTCCTTGTATATAGTTAGATAAGAGTTGAGAAAACGAGGGAATTCATTGTGATTGGTCGGTCACGAGCGTCGTGTATTTTAATACGCACTGCCTTAGAAACAGTTTCACATTAATGAAATTTAACAAATTGTTCATTTGAGATAAAACATGTCACTGAAAATTTAATAATTTGTGTTCTTTTACCCAAATATTTGGAGCTGCAATTTTATACCTATAAGCGTCTGTGTGCTGTTTTATTGGCTGCAAAAACAGATCCACTCAAGGTTTCCTATTTAAAAATTTCTAAAAACGAAAAGCTAAGAGCAGGATTTCAAAAATAGTCCATTTTAATAAAAATCAGTGGGAAGAAATATGCGTAAATGGCAGAAGGATATTAAAATATACTGCCGTTCCTACTTTATTTTCGTATCATATAACCAGACCTGAAAATAAAATTTTCTTCGATCCTGAAGATGACTTTTCCGCTGAACCTTTGTCTGAACCTTGTATTGAAGACAGAAAGAGCAATATACAGGAAGCTGCTACCCAAACCATGTAAGAATTCTTACACCAAAGCAAGGATTGCGTTTTCCATTGAACATTAATAACACGCATGCAAACACAAATTAACCATTTAAAAAAGAATAAAGTTAAAAGAGTAAAAACGAGATACTCGAAAAAGCTTTCAAAAACGTTTTTACTAAAGACCAGTTCGAAGTTTTAACACGCTGAAACAATCGTTTTAGGAAATGTTCAGATATCTGTCATACGAAATCTGTAAACATATTTTAGTTTATTACCGTCAACCTGACAGTAAAGAGACAAGCAAAGGCAACCAACTTTTCAGCCGGAGCTGGTCGTGGTTAAAACAAAAGTCTCAAAGTTTTAGCTGTAAGAAAATTATGGGCACCAAGTAGCAGATAACCTAGCACTTTGCTAAACCAAGGATACACTACAGAAGGCGCTAGTAACCAAACCTGAAAATTAAAGGCAACGACAAAGGCAAAAATAAAATTCACAAAAGTAGATAACGAGTCCATATAATTTATCTCAACAAAAGTGCTCGGCGGTACATACATAAACAAATTTCAATAACGGCAAAACCAGATTAAGATATCACATTTCAAATCATAGTAGCATAAATATTAATATGGATCGCCATCGTAATTATATTAGTAATCAATAACTGTCTAGATCTTTAATACCAATAAATATTGCAGCAAGAGGTACAAATTGACTTTATTTAGCAAATTGCTTGGCGCAAGTGAATCCAGAACGATGTCTGATTTGAGAAATTCCCATAAATTTTCCTCAACGAGACGTCATTCAAATATTCCAACCAAAAAGGAATCAAAACGGCTTTTCTCAAAGAAGGATGCTACCGAAAAAACCAGAACATGGTACGTATCCCAAACGCCGTTCACTCAGCAACCTTTCTGCATCAAGACATGAAGGCAAATGGATGAAATGGCCTGACAAGACTCCAAAATTTTGGGAAAAGGAGAAAATGTTGAGTATGCAACCAAACTAGCACGAGCATGAAGTGATACCTAAACTGAAGCAGATTAATTAGGAATATTTTCATCTATCGAAACCCAAAAATAGACTGATAGCTCAATTACGAGTAGAACGTGGGCAAAAATTTAGCTTTAACTAAAATAGGCAAATAATTACAGAAGTATTTAAAAGTGACTTTTGGCTCATAATAAGTTTCTTAACACTTGTTACTTATTAGTAGCTTCAGCGTACTTATGCGAACGTTTTGTCCGTCCGTCCGTCCGTCTGTCTGTCTGGATCGCCTGTAACTTTCGAACGGCTACAGATATCGATATTTTGAAAGGGGGCAAAGTTGTTGCTAAAGTCCCGAGCACCTTCATGCGCTATTTGGTTTTGGCGAAAGTGGCGATTTTCCACTTTGCAAAATTTCCAAGCATTGTAGCACAGTGGCGGCTTGTCCACTTGGCGCCATCTACAGAACTTCGGTGGTCACGTTTTGAACTACATATTCTGGGTGCACTCGCAGTGCTGAAGCTACTCTTTAGACCTGTACTTGAGCAGTTTATTTCTGATACAAACGGTACTCCACGCTATGTTTTGAGTGCGTTGAAGCAACAGCAAAAATTTTAAAAACAGATTTTAGATAAAACGATCTAGTCACATTCAAACAGTATTTTTGCGCATGCATGCATGATGCATGTTTTGGATCAAACATGGCCGATGACGTTTGTGTTTTCTCAACTCTTATCTAACTATATACAGGGTCTCTAGTAATTCCTAACATTGCTTTATATCAACCAACAGCTTATATTAGAAAAACATTCTAGTAGCACTGATTCTAATATCAAAACTTACTTTTATAGGAAACCTACTTAAACTTTATACATCTTGTGCTAATACAATATAGATACAAGGTATACTCTATATAGTCTATACTGTGTAGAGCCTCCCCATTTCGTTATGGCAAAAACAAAACCTTTCAAATCTGACAATTCTAAATTGTCATTGTCAAATACTGTGCAGCATAGTTTTTTAAGGCAATAGATAATAAAATTTCATCCGCTTGCTACGCTAATGAATTATTTAACACTGACAATTTAGAATTGTCAGATTTGAAAAGTTTTGTTTTTGCCATAACGAAATGAACAAGCTCTACTAGATTAAAGCTATCAAGAACTTGAATGTTATTTACAATCACTCAAGGTATAGACCAACAAATTTTAGCATCTTTCTTGTCGGTAGCTATTTATTTATCCATTTATCCTTATTAAATATGGAACTTGTGTAACTAACCCAATTCTCCCAGTGATTCCTCACTTGTTTTCCTCATTAAAAGCTGTTTAAAGTAACTGGATTAAAATGAAAAATTTAAAATGCATGCTTCCCAAATATTTATTAAAATGATATACGAGGGTGTTTTACAATTTTTTGTCGATAGTAGAGCAGCTATGTTTAGTAATATTACGAGAAAAAACATTGAAATAAGTAATTATATATGAAACAAAAAAAAAGATTCAGTAATGCTCTTGTACATAACATAATGCAGTTCAGAAGCTTTGGTAGACTACATTGAAAACAGTATTAATTTTTAAATAATAGAACACATGAAATACTTTTCAATGTTTATAATTTTTCCTGTACAAGTAACTGCGTTAAATTACTACTGTAAAGCTCACATTTATATTAACGACATGCAACATTAAAAAGTTTAAATAAATACATAATTCAGTAAAGTAGATCAGATGTGTATAATATTCTATTGCCATATTGCAGTGATTGGCCTAACAAGTAGATAAAACAAATATGCTAGTTTACTACTCCTACCTAAATAAAGGACAGACTTGTATACATGGAAACATTATTGTCTATCATATGGACATTCCTGAAAATACAACTGCCTTTATGTAATTATGTTCCTTACATTCATAGTAACACCTTTAAATGCGTCCATTAAACACTTTCAACTTTCAGAAATAATTTTATAGTAATTGATTTACATAAAATTAAAACTATATGCATGTATTATCTGTAACCTCATTTACCTTCCGGTGTAGAGGCTCGTGCTTCGTAAGCTAGCAACTGGCGGTACAATGCTCAACTTACCCCGGATTCGGGATACAAAGTTGGAGCGCGCCTTTTGTGCTTGCGCAGCAACAATTGTGTGCGGTGAGTTTTTCGGTGATGTGTAGACGTAGTTACTCTATCTCTTAGGTCTGTGGTTCTGAGTAGAGCACAGTTAATTCGGTGGCCAACTGTGAATGGTCTCACCGATACCGATTCAAATGGCCAAAGGTGCGGAAAAATCTAACCCTAGCGGGATTTGAACCGAGGACTTGCTTAAGCCAAGCCTAGCACTTACCCAACTGCGCTACGCAACTTCTATTAAAACTATACCATGAGATAAAAAAAATGATTCTGAGCAGGCCTTGATATGTGTTATACGTGTGGCAGTACTGAAGTGTATTGTCAGTCCATGTCAAATTCGAGATTAAAAGGTTAGGTTTTGTTTGTTGTTTGACACAGACTGACGTAAAACTTAACCTGCAAATCTCGAATTTGACATAGACTGACAATACACTTCAGTATTGCCAAACGTATAACACATATCAAGGCCTGCTCAGAATCATTTTTTTTATCTCATGGTATAATATTAATAATTAATTTTGAGTTTAAAAACTATTTCACTAAATGATCTACTATAGAACTGTAACAGTAACTGTTAAGTTTTGATTTATACAGATATGTGGAGACTAGTGTAAACATAGGGATATGCAAAACAATTGCGCTTTTACACTATAATGCACCTCAATTTTTAAAAACATGTAGAATACTTCTGTATAATAACAAATCGAAGTAGTTTATGTAGTTGATTGCAAAACTGAGTTAAGTAAATACATAACTACTGTAATAATGTGACATCAACTTGACAGTATAGTACGTCAAGGTGTCTGCTGTGAAATGTCAATTGTCATGAATGTCCTTATGTTCGCACAAACCGCCATCAATCTGTAAATGCAGTGGATTACATCGTAGCTAGTACCCTAATTAGTTCGCTATAATGATTATTTCATTTGCAGCTTCGTAGCTTAACAGATAGCATCTGATGATCACAACGACATGGAAAAGTTTCAGTATAATTAATTTTAGGTGTGGCTTTAGAAAGAATACATTCTACCGACTTACGTTTACAGCCTTGGAAATTAAACTGTACGATAACTTTTTCATCCTCAAAGGTACCCAACAACAATTCTCCGTAAAAATAATGACCGTTGAAACGGTGCTCTGAATGATGTTTAACAATAATAACTTTATTATTCTCAATTATATAAGAGTACTTGGAGTACTTGCCATTTAGTATTTTTCCTAAATTAATCACACCTTCAGATACAAGTATTTCACCATGTCTTTGCAAATGTTTAGCTGCAAATGTTGTTGCAATCAACGTTAAACATATTGGGCATTTATAATCTCGGAATTGGCACTTTATTTCATGTGTACGAATGACGTCACCGGTGCCTATAAAATTACAGGTTCGCCAGCGGCAGGGAAGTTTGTTTCTGCTATAAATTGCCGAAGCTTCACATCAGCCGATTCCTTACGGTTGCAATAATTATTATATGCACATTTGAAGCAAACAACTTGACTATCCACATCAAATATTGGAAAAACCAGATATTCCTCACGGCACTTTAAGCATCGAAAAGATTCAAGTTTTTCGTAATCCACTCGTGTTCCATAGCTTGACCGAAAGCAACATTGTTTCTGCACCCGTTCGATTTGAAACGGCATGGAAATACAACGTACTTTAAAATAGTTTCTTCTAGTATCAACGCTCTGTAAACCAAGACTTCGGAATTGTTTGGTGAGCACTGGCCACAGATCCATGTTCCATCAGGAAGCAAACGCACTGGCCCACAGGATAGATACTCCTTACATTGGGAACATCTCAGTTGTTCCATCACAGGATCAGGTATATTAATTAAATTTTCTCCCATATTTTGCCACTGTCACCAACTCCTGCAACAGAATATTTTTATAAATACCACTTAGCTATTTGTCATGCTATGTATGTAATATTTAGTTTCCTCTTTATCGCTCATTGCTAGTAATATCTTTATCAAACCTTCGCGCTACAACGGTCTATACGAGAACCGTTGGTTTAGTGGAAGTATGATAATGATACTCTTGCAATTTGACCTCACGGTATTAATACAGTAAAGACATTTCTTGAACATATGTCAACAGTAGGGAACCTTCCACCAAATTTACTGTAGAAACAGAATAAAACAATATTGATGTATGACTCACACGAGCACCAAAAACACCTTTGAAACATCATTACACCATACATTTTAGTACCAACCATCACATGTTCTAAAAATTTTTTACAATGGAGCCAAGTTGTGCTTATTCTAACATATTTAAAAAATGTATTATACCTGTCTTAGAATATACACTCATTCCGAGAAAACATTTTCAAACAACGAGACACAGACAAACCATGTATGATTTTTACAGTACCGTATATTTCAGATTTGTCTAATAGAATGCAAAGGATTGAATATAGAATTTAAGTTACTACTGTATTGAAAACGATGAATACCTGGCAATTAAAGCTTCCTAAAACCAATCTGTACGAAGAATGCAATATCTTTGATCATAATAGCCTTATAGATGGCTCACGAAGACGTTAACTCCCTCGCAGGTTGCCTACCTAAGTATTTTCATGATTTAATTCGATTTATAAACCCAAGAAACAACTCGCGAATCGTAAGTGATAAGACTGGTAGGTATGGACAGTTTAATTTTAATGATTGTTACACACAAGTGTCACATGACTGATATCATCCAATGAGAACCATGCATTTTTTAAAATCCCGAACTGGTTACCTGATAAGCTCCCTAAGGATGATTATCAAGCGATAAGCGCCCTAGGGCTGATTATCGACCCCGTAGATAGTGTCATACTTAAAAATGGAAATGTAAGAAACAAACAATTAATGAGTTTTTTGGCATTATCAGATCAACTTTAAATCATAATTCGTATACAGGTTTTGTACAATATAATGCACATATAATTTTGCCCGTGTCATCGTGCTGGTTGAACTTAAAAAACTGCTCTCGGGCAACCCTCGGGCAGTTTTCATTGCAACCAGCACTCGACCCTTGGCGTGTGCAAAATGATAGGTAAGTATGTCTCTCCCTTGTTATATTACTTTTCAAGCAAACACCCAGCGGCGTACGTTGAATATTTTTGAGAATATCAAAATTATGTAAAGATTGTCGTCACTAACATCAACTGTTCTTCGAATTTTCAATATCTACAGTAATTGCAATAAATACGTATGCCTTATTGCTTTATATCAAAAATGTTTGCAGTGTTTTTTTTCGAAATAACTATTAAAATAACTCCAAGTTGCTTGTGTGTAATAATTAATAGTGCATAGGTAATTAAATATTGAATAACTACTCTTCTTTTACTGTATTGTATTTACATTTATTTTTGTGAAACCCTAGGGCAGAAATGAGGGCCGCATGTAAGAAACTTATGATAATACCAACACTGAATGATGAACTCAAATTATCTGAGAAATTGGGCATTGCTTCTTTGTCATCAATTGGTCTATATTTGCAGATATAGACGATACAGCAACTCTCACGCAACTTTCTCGATCGGTGAAGAAAAAAATGTTAAAACTAAGAACGGCTTTTTTTATCTAAATATTTTAAATCGCGATTCAAATTCTGTTATTAATTTTTGTAAATGCTGAGCATATTTTCGGGTTTCTGAAGGAGGTGAAATACCCTTTGAACTTTGACTTTACGCCGCTTGCCGATGCAGCGTTTGCGGCACATATGCGTAGCGTCAAACGGAGGCGTCCGCGTAACAATTCATACCAAGAGATGACGATGCTTAATTTTGGAAAATGGTGGCATCAGCCTATCTATGATGTCGGCATCATTTGCAAAAATTAAGTTAACACGCCTAGGGTACAATGAGGCTGCTAGAGGGATACTGTAGAAAATTTTAAAAGTAAAAATGTAGAAGGGTCGCACGAGAAAGTGTGGCGGACCGCGTGTTGCTCATCCCTGCCCTAAGGGATAATAAAATCCCACTCGCACGCTACTAATAATTATTTTAGTTTTAAGAAGTCGGCATTACTGCATATGGTGCAGTGCATCAAGTATGGCATAGTTGCTTTAATACCCTTCACCTGCTCAAATGCACAGGTGCAAATGTTTGGGCAAATTCTGCACTTATCTCTAGGATGTCCAACTTTTGTAAAACTTTTGTAAGTTTACTTATGTTTTACATTTTTTCATTCTGTTAGGAATAAAATATTTAATGGTTTTGGGGTGCATTTTAGTATTATAATTACTACGTTTACCGTTTCTGGAATGTTTTGAGCCCTGGAAGATAAAATCTTGACGAATGTATTAGGTGTTGGCTAGCGGTCCGTTGTTTCGGAGACCTGGCCGACACGTGCACCAATGCAAAGTGTCGAAGGGAGCTCGGTTAGGAATGGAATTAAAAATAAGGGAGAACGTTCCGTGCTGTGGTAGCGGCTAGACGTGTTTCGTGAAAGTGAGCTGATTTACCTAGTTAGTATCTAGCGCAAGCGAATCTGCGAGTATGCGAAGCAATAATTATTTATAATGTGTTAATTTGCAATAATGCGAGGGGAAACTGCAAACGAGACTATGCGTATTTCTAGGTAGTGAATTCGATTACGTAGAGTAGAATGTACGTGCTATCGTACTTAGTTGAATGATGTTTGGTAGATTTTGGGCAAATACAGCATATGATAAACGTCAGAGGTACTTGCTTGTGCTGCTCGATTATGCGATAATCAAAGGGTTGGATCCAGCGGGAGCACGAAGTAGCGCACAGTAATCCGCGGAAGCATAAAGTTCCGTAATGATAGTAAGCCCGCGGAAGTACGAAGTTTTGCGGTGGGCAGTAGCTTTGCAAGATTTATGGTAATAACTTCACTACGAAACACCAGTATCTTACGGTTTATTACCGACACTGTACGGGTTGTAACAATAGTTGATCTAGTGGATTACTATTGGGCAGTGCCAGCGAAAAGTACCAACAGCTGGCCCAATCGGTGAAAGCAGCGATGAGGTGCCAGAGGGTTGATGCTGACTGATGTAAGTCCAAGCATTGTACGGAGGGGTCAGGGGGGAGGTCACCCCCACTGAGTACAATTATTATTATCGAAGAGATTTACAGGTCAATACGTTTACGTTCTCTTACATTTAACTGCCTGCCTCCGCCACTGGTAGGGTGACCACCTTTCAATTTATATAAACCCTGAGATCCTTCGTGAGTAAAAAAAAGGTTTTCTTCAATGAGAAATACAGAATGTTTATAGAAAACAAAAAGCAAGCAAATAAAAACAACGTTTCCATTCCTTACTATTAATGGTTAGCAAATATAATACAGGGTGTAACTCAACTACTTGCCCATACGTCACAAATTGGCCAAAACAGTTCATATAAGCATAGTTTAAATTCTCAACCTTTACGGATACACTAATGGAGGGGGGGGGGGGGCTTTTTGTGAAATGGCTTTTATTTTTTCCGTACGGCTTTAAGAGATTAAAATTAGCAACTCGTATTATAAATGTTATTATTAAAAATTCTTAACGTACAAAATTTTGGATAAAATGATTTGAAAAATCTGTTTTACTTGATAACGTTTTAGCTCGTTTTAGTTTTTTTCTTAAAACCAATAGTTTTTTACAAAACAAATACAGTATGGGTTGCCAATTTCTACACCATAAAGCCATATACTTTTTTTTAAATCTTAAGGAAGTCTTCTATTGGTAGAAAATATCTCCCTGTCTGAATGCGTAATGTCATAGGTGGGGTTACAAGAGATAATTTCCTTTTTTTTTACTTAACTGTCGAAGGAACTGGTGTTTTGTTGTTGTTTTTTTAATTTTTGATTTTTATTCAATTTTCACGTCTATTGATACTTTTTTTGTCACAAATACTGCGCAAATATCAATAACGTTTTTTGTAGTTGAAAAAAATAATAATAAAGTCATTAACAATAATTTGAATATCCTTTCCCAATTTTCAGTAAAATGACAAAAATCCAATTTCAACTCCCGGCCCTAATATCTCCCTAAAGGTTGAAAATTGAACCTATGTTTAAATTAACTTATTTTGTCAATTTGTGACGTAAAATCCGCCCTTAAAATAATGCCAAACATTTCAGTTATACCATATACATACAGGGTCCCGAAATAATG